>CM053786.1:807595201-807637701 GCA_028749045.1 Cupressus sempervirens | reverse complement strand
TGTAAGGAACAACGAAAGATTGGTATGTAAAGGTTATTCACAACAAGAAGGAATAGACTATGATGAGAGCTATGCTCTAGTAGCTAGAATAGAAGTAGTAAGATTATTTTTAACCTATGCAATAGAAAAGAAATTCAAAGTGTATCAGATGGATGTGTCAAGTTAGAATTTTTGAATGAAGAACTTGAAGAAGAGGTATACATTGAGTAGCCTAAATGTTGTCCTTTGACAGATGATAAGAACATACTATGGAAACTGAAGAAAATGTTGTATGGTTTGAAGCAAGCACTGAGAACCTGTTATGCAAGGTTGGGCAAGCATTTGACAAAGCTTGAATATAAAAAAGGTATGGTAGATAGTAATCTCTATTGGAAAGAAATTGATGATGGTTTGATGATTTTGGTAATATTTGTTGATAATATCATATTTGGAGGAAATGATGATGAAAGTGACAAGTTTGCAGAAGAAATGAAGAAAGAATTTGAGATGAGTATGATAGGATAAATGAAATATTTTCTAGGATTACATATTGTACAAAATAAAGAAGGAACCTTTATTTTTGAGACTAAGTATTTAAAGGATTTACTGAAAAGGTTTGGTTTGGAAACATGTAAACCCATTGGAACACCTAGGGTAACTAGACACAAGTTATCTACAAAGGATAAGATACCTACTATTGAGGAGAAGAAGTACAAACCTATGTTTGGAGGTTTGTAATATCTTACAGACACAAGGCCGCATTTAAAAAAAGTAGTTGGAATTGTTGCAAGATTCCAAGATGATCCTAGAGAAGCACATTATGCAACAATCAAATGGATATTTAGATATCTAAAAGGAACACCAAAGTTTGGATTGTGGTATGATAGTTCTAATGATTTTACTTTATGTACTTATATTAATGTTGATTGGGCAGGTAGTATGGATGATAGAAAGAGTACTAGTGGTGGAGTCTTCTTTATTGGAGGAAGATTGGTATCTTGGCTAAGCACGAAGAAGGATTGTACCTCACAAAGTACAATGAAAGTAGAATATGTTGTAGCAACAAAAAATTGTAATCAAGTTGTTTGGATGAAGTAGATGTAGAAGGATGTAAGAATAGAAATTAGTGAACTTGTTGTCATACATTGCGACAACACAAGCATAGTAAATATGTCTAAGAATCCAGTGTTGCATTCTAAGACCAAGCACATTTCTATTAAGTATCAAATGTTGAGAGAGAAAGTTATAGGAAAGGAAATTAGATTAGAGTATGTGAGCACTAAAGAGCAGATTACATATATATTCACTAAGCCTCTTCCCAAAGAGACTTTTGAGTATTTGCAAGGTATGCTAGGGGTTATGCCCCTTCCTACATTAGAGTAGATGATGCAAGAGTGCATCAGTCTAGTGTAACAGAGCACCATTTTTTTGTCTAGATTGAATGTTGATGCTTCCTATATGGGGGAGTACTTGTTATGGATGGAGTAATCTAGGAATCTTGTTGGATGTTGTTTTAAACAGTGTCTTTGGACACTTGAGCTAGTAAGAATTAGTTGGTGTAGAGTTTGATGGTTGTTGAAACCTTTGAAATTGATGTCAATGGGGGAGAAGTACGAAGGGAAAAACATCATATAGGAGAAGCAAAAAGATCATGAGGAAGAACATCATGACAATAAGACAAGCAAGAACAAGTACAACATGTTTGGGAGAACTACAACATGAAATGATAGTTTGATGGAAAGTACATTGAGATATATCAATGGGAGAGAATAATTGATGAAGAGGATTTGAAAAGAAAGATTGACAATCTTTTGCAGTTGGTATTCTTGGAACTAGATGTTTTTCATCTATGTTGCCATCAATGCCAAAGGGGGAGATTGTTGGAAGCATGAATGCTGATGATATTCCTATGGGGGAGTATTGTAGATATGTTACTATGGTGAGATGTTACATTCATGATTGAGTTTGTCATTGATGTCAACATAGTAGTGTTTTGTGGTATCTAACAAAATAACACTAGAAATATCAAGTTGGTATGGATGACTAGTTGAGTATTCTCACTATCCAAGGTTAGAGATACTTCTAAGTATCTAGTATATGTAGTTAACGTCAGATGAAGAAATAATAAGTCTAGAAGAAGTTACGTAAGTTTTGGTGATGTCTGTTATGAAATAGAGTTTACAAAGGCATGGTCTGGTAAATCTATTATATCTCTTAGTAGAGTTATTATTCTGAGAATCAAGGTTGAAGATATGAAGAAGACACGTTGGCAATGATGTGGCTAAGTTTACTCATCATAATATTACATGTATGGAAATATATTCAAGTTACAAGGTAGAAGATTAATGTTATCGCTAAGTGTAACATGTTCTTGATGTAGTCCTATAATGATTAATTGAGAAGATCTAATAGTTGACTTACAGATTTTTTTTATGGAGTCGGTATAAAACACAAAAAATTTCCTTTATCATGGATTTTTGATGAGAAGTAATTGTAAGCGGTAGAGAGAACGAAATGCAAAGTTGAGCAGAGCAGAGTGGAAGTGATGGAAACTTCATTGCCAAGGTTTTACTAAGTGATCTGAGGTTTAATATTTGGATCTAAGGTTAGTGACCTAGTCTACAAGGTCTAACAGAGATTGGTTTAGTTGAAAAAACAAAGGAAAGAAGAACATAACAGTAAATCACATGTTTGAGTAGTGAGCTCTTCTTGTAGTTGAAATTGCATGTTTGGGCAATGGGCTCTTCTTGCATACATTGTACTACATATCCCAGCAGGGTTTGCTCAACTCCTAATAGGGTTGAAATCTCCTAACAGGGATTCAAAGTCTCCTAATAGGGACTCATATGTACTAAATATTGTAATAGACTCTTAACAAGGTCCATCCTCTAACAAGGAATATTTATATTAGTACATCATCTTGTGGGCATCATTCCCACCATGGTTTTCCCTTTGATCAAGAGTTTCCCTAGTTAACATATCTAGTGTAATTGTCTCTTGCATCTTATTATGGTTTTTTTTTTAACTTTGATTGAATGGTCAAGTTTTTAAAAAAAGAAGATAAATGTTTTAATTGTTGGATAATTGATTCACCCCCACCTTCTCAGTTATATTAGTGGACTATTGTTTCTAAAAACCTTGTCCTCTCTTATGTTACGTTCTAAGGAACCATTAAAGAAAAATTATAATTTTAACCTCTCTCTTAATGCTCTTTCTCTTTGTGAAGGAAAGCCAGAGATTTATGTTAACCTTTCTCCTAATATAGACCTTATCTATGAGGATACTTTTGTTAGAGATTATTTTCTACCTTCTTTCAATTCCTCTGCCTTTTCTTCTATGGTATGATTTCTTGATAGAGATATTCTTCCCTACAATGATTCTCTTGTTCAGAATGAACTATTGCATGATGACATGGACTAATCTCTTCCTCATGAAAGAAAATTACTTCCAAAAATGATATCATGGATGACAAGTCTTCTATCTTATTTCCACATGACATAATCAATATTTCTCCTTCTCCTAGAACATACCTTCATTTTAAAGATATTTTAGCATAAGAGGAGAACATTATAAAACATCAATGCAACCTTTCCTTCATTTGATGATCCTAGTAGAGATGAATCACTAATGGACATCTATAATCCCTATTCTAAGGATTCTTCAGGAAAAGTGGATACTGATAATCTTGTTAATGCTCTCTCTTCTATGATGCATCAACGGAGAAGCAAGATCTTAACCAAGTTAATTTTTCTCAACCTATTCTCACTCTCAAGGGTTACCCTTCATAAAATAAGCCTCTAATCACCCTTAAAGGTTTTCCTTCCATAACTTTTAAAGGGGAACCTAATAATTCTAAGGATTATCATATCGTATCTCACACCTCTCATACAAGAAATATTTCTCAACCTACTACTTCTCTTCCACCTTCTCAACCTATTCTTCCCCTTCCACCTCGTCTTTCTCAAAATCTTGGGTTGGATTATGTTTTGGTATCACAATTACATAATAGCTCCACCAATATTCCTCTTTGGGAACTTATTCAAACATCTCCTACTTATGAAGCATTGCAAAAAGATTTGTCCACTATTTTAACTCCATCTTCTAATCAAGATAACATTAACACCTTTTTACAATGCATGAATGCTATGTCAGTCCCAACTCAAATTTTGTTTACTCCTGATGATTTTCCTCCTAAGGAGATTCAAGATCACAATGTTCTCTTACAGTAGTTGTCCTATTCAATGGTAACCTTATTTATCAAACTCTAGTTGATAATGAATGTAGGCTTAATGTTTGTAGTATGGATATGCTCAAACAAATTAATGTTGATCTTTCACATATCAAACCTAATAATAATTACATTCATGTCTTTGCTAATGTTTCTAAGAAATATTTAGGTGCCATCACTTTACTTATCAAAGTATGACCAATTGTTATGATTACTCATATTCAGTTTATGCGTGGACCTCTCAATACAACATTTGGGGTCAAATTAAAACACCAATTTATGATAGCAGTGTAATTTATGGTCATTTTCATGTTTTTTTTGCATTTGTCCCTGACGCCATCATAATACTGATTTGTTGTAATTAAGATGACACCAAGAGTATAAACAAAAAAAGGAAACACAACATAAATCATTCCCCATTTGATTTTATTGTGGAGACCTATGCACAAAAGAGGGTGGAGAGCTCTGAATGAGGGTAGAGAGATGTGAATGTTTCTGTGCCCTTGTCATTGGTACATTTCATTGCTGTGATCTCTGCATTTCATTTTTGTGCCCCTGCTCTGCAATTTTGCTATTGTGTATCTTTGCATTTCATTGACGTGCCCTTCTGATATTTGTATTTCATTGTCGTGCCCTTGCTCTATGATTTTGTTTTTGTGCCCTTGTTCTATGAGTTTGTTTCCATGCTGTGCCCTTATGATGCAATTTTGTTTCCATGTTGTATCCTTGCTCTATGATTTTGTTGTCATGCCCTAGCTCTGAAATTTTCTTCAAGGGAGCTATGTAAATGTTCATTTCTTTTCCTTCTAAACATGTATATTTAGAGATCTTCTAAAGGTTATTATTACATCTTAAAACAAAAAAAAATTGATCCAACTACATATATATTCCAGAATCCAAATAATAAAACAATAAAACTCACTCAACCCATGCTAAGTGACTTACCTCAAGATTCTCCACAAAAATAATGTAGACCATGAAAAATGTGCATAGTTCACAAGAAATTTTACAAAAAGATATCATAGTAGATCATTTTAGAAAGAAACTAGCCATAAACCAGTTAAATGGGTCTAGTTATTGATTAGTTGGGTTGATTACAAATTCCTATAGCACTACCATTAGATTAGGAACAATAAAATGAACAATCACCTATTCCCAACTAGTAGGATCAAATACAATTTTCCAAGGTGATAAAATTGCATATGCAAGGACTTGAAGAATAAATTCAGTGAAGATCTGAGTGTAAGGAGTTGAAGAAGAAAATTCTACTTCTGTGTAAATTCCATAATCATGAGGTTCATTCCCTTGTAGAAGCCTCTACCACAATGACATTACCTTTATACTAACACAAGATGTTGAAGTGGTTCCCAAACTTGAAAAACTCTTATAAGCATTTGATATTTGGACTGAAAATTCTCAAAGACACTTACAAGTGGTTCCAATGTCATAGTACCTACCACAACACTTTTGTGGATTCTATCTAGTGGCTCCCATAATATGCTCTATGTTGTTAACTATTGTTTCTACCATGCTATCTCTTTCTAAAGTTGCTCCTTCTCCTTCTCTTTCTAAAGCCACTCCTTCTCCTTCGCTCTTGTGCCTTAAATTTTGATTATCAAACTTCTAAATATCTACCTCTACCTTATCTAAAACCAACTTCACATTGTGTTATAACTCTAGCATAGGTGTTTGATCATTGATAGCTTTTATTTCATCATTCAAGTTTTCAGGATTGATCAACACCCTTACTTGCAGACCTCTCATGTTAAGCACTTTCTGTACTGTTTCAACATCATGTTCTTGCTTCTGAGCTAAGATTTCTTTAGGTGCATTTTCTTGTAAAATATTAATTTTGTTGAATAATTGTAAACTCTTAGAAAATGCATTGTTGTTTTCATGTATGGATATATATATAATAATGAATAATAATATTTTCATGTACGTCAAAATAATAACTAACATTACCATTTGATCATATAATAATGAAGTAATCAACCCAACTAATAAAAAACTAGACCAATTTAACTAGTGTTTCTAATGTCATAGTACATACCACAACACTTTCTTGGATTCTATATAGTGGCTTCCATAATATTCTCTATGTTATCTAGCTATATTTTTTGCTGTGTAGTCTCTTTCTAAACCCACTCTTTCTCCTTCTCTTTCTAAAAATAGTCATCCTTCACTCTCATGCCTTAAATTTTGATTATCAAACTTTTGAATATCTGCCTCTACCTTATCTAAAATCAACTTCATAGTGTGTTGCAACTCTAGCATAGGTGTTTGATCATTGATAGCTTTCATTTCAACATTCAAATTTTCAAGATTGGTCTACACCCTCAATTGTGGACCTCTCATGTCAAGCACTTTTTGTACTATTTCAACACCATGTTCTTTCTTTTGAGCTAACAATTCTTTAGCTGCATTTTCTTAGAAAACATTAGTTTTGTTGAACAATTGTAAATTCTTAGAAAGTGCATAGTTGTTTTCATGTAAGTATGTATATATGTATGTATGTATATATACAGAGAGATCTTGTGGATTATGGATTATAAACAAAAAAAAAAGAAAACACGACATTAATCATTCCTCATTTGTTTTGACTAATTGTGGAGAGTTGTGCATGAAAGAGGGTGGAGAGTTCCAAATGAGGGTGGAGAGCTCTCAGCGTTGGTGGAGATTAGTGGAGATCTAGGATTTTGTTGCCATTTCCTTGTGATTGCTACATTTCATTGTTGTGTTGTGCTCTTGTGATATCTGTGCCCTTGCTCTATGATTTTATTCAAGGGGGGAAGATGTACCTATGTAAATGTTCCTTTTTTCCTTTGAAGCATGTATCTCTTGTTCATATATAATAGCTTTGGTTAGATTCAGGGATAACTGATTATGATGATTGTATGCATATGTGCATGTATATCTATATATTAGCTCACTATTTGAACTACTTTACATGCATACATACACACTTGCATAGTACTTGTACTAAATTAAATTAATCATTCATGTATTGAATTCAAAAAAGCAATTATCTTTGCATTTAATCAAAATTATTCATACCAAACTAAGTATGCATAAATCTGTGCTTACAAACTATATTATCTCTTGGTGATTGAGTAAAGATCTCATGCATAATATCATCTAGGTAACAATAAGATGCATTCACATTAAGTCATAATAGGATCGAGCAGATGATCCATTTATGTTACTTCATACTTGTTTTATTGAATATTTTGTTTAACATAATCAGTAATACTAGAATTATACAACTACAACTATTACTCTTGTTTATATTATTTAATCATATACTTTTAAGACTATTATTTTTCTTAAAATTAGACTATATATTTTTTATCACTAAACCAAAAATATAGCTCTGATAGTTATCTTTTTTAATTTTGAGATCTTCATATTTGTTATCACTAAAACACAAATATAGACCATTTAGGTGTATTGTGGTTCATAATAGTCCATTCACCACAAATCAAAATCAAAGTTCACATTTCAAAGGCCAAAGGTTTTGAACATGAAACTAGTGATTCAAAGTGTTGATTCATCAATCTAAATGTACAACTCCATGGTTCAAGTTTGCCAATTCCAAGTAGCCCATATCATTTTAGAAGACCAAGTCTAGTGATTTGTATCTAGCAATATGATGATATAGACATTTAATATGGAGGAGGATATATTGACATCACAAATGAATTATCCCATATCCATAAACAACATCTAATCTTCTATAGGTCTCTCTCCTCTAAAGACCCAATACATGGAGCCATTATCATCATGAGTAGACTCACTCTCCTTAGATGAATTCAGTTGAAACTATTCATACCAAACTAAGTATGCAAAAATTTGTATGTATATATTATATTATCTCTTGGTGATTGAGTAAAGATCAAATACATTTTTCCAAGGTGATAAAATTGCATATGCAAATGTATGTATGTATATATGTATGAGTATATGTATGTATATATCTGCATCTTGTTGTCACACCCTTGTGATCTTTGTATATGTATGTATGTATATACACATATATACATATATACATATATGTGTGTATATATACACACACACACATGTGTGTGTCTATGTGTGTATGTATATATATAAACAGGGAGATCTCTATATACATACATACATACATACAGACATAGACACACATATATGTGGGGAAATATAAAGAGATACATGTTTAGAAGGAAAATAAAATAAAATTTTCATAGGTACCTCTTCTCCCTTTGAAGAAAATCACAAAGCACTACTACATTAGGGCTTGAATACACCACAAATTACACCGTCGTCACAAATTGCCATCACAATTTGACCCCAAATGTTGTAGTGCAAAGGGCACACAAATCATAAGGGCATGACATGACAAAAAAATGATAGAGTAAGGGGACAAAAGATCACACGGGCATGACAATGAAATACATAGATCACAAGGGCATGACAGTGAAATGCAGTGATCACAAGGGCATGACAACAAAATCGTAGATCTCCATTGATCTCCACCAAGGGCATGATAGTGAAATGAAGAGATCATAAGGGCATGACAACAAAATGCAGTGATCACAAGGGCAGAAAAAAAAAAATCTCCACTAATGTTTAGAGCTCTCCACCCTCTTTCACATGCAACTCTCCACAATCAAAACAAATGGGGAATTATTTATATCATGTTTTTTATTTTTATTTTTATTTTATTTATATCTAAAATCAACTTCACATTGTGTTGTAACTCTGGCATAGGTGTTTGATCCTTGATAAATTTCATTTCAGTATTTCAACATTCAATTTTTCAAGTTTCCTCTTCATTATATAGTCCTTTCCACCTAAAAACCTCTTTATTACTTCATTATAATCAAGAATTGCATAAATCCAATGATACAAAACCTACTACAACTTTGAAAAAAATGTTGCCTCCAACATTGCAACCATATAATAAATGGGGATAGCACATGCTCAAGCCATAACTCAATTAAATTGGTCTACTTTCTGATTAGTTGGGTTGATTACAAATTCCTATAGAACTGTCATGAGATTAGTTATGATAAAATGAACAATCAGTTGTTCCTAGCTAGCAAGATTAAATACAATTTTCCAAGGTGATAAAATTGCATATGTAGATGCATCACTTGCATGCTAGGCATGAAGTGTATTCCCCAATTTGTTGCAAATGTTTGGATATAAAGGCTCCATACACTAGCCCAATAATGGAAGCCAATGATGTAACCATGCATGTATTGAAGTTAATTTGGGCATCACTATATGATCCAAAGTGTTATGAAGTACTAAAGCTAGTAGTAATTTCTCCTATGTCTCTAGAAAATGTAGCATAGGTTTAGGGCCCCTTGACTCCCAAGAATTTGTAGCATAGGTTTAGGGTAGTAACTCTTTACACTCAAATCTTCATTGAAGTTATTCTCTCTACCACAATGACATTACCTCTAAACCATGCAAAGGATTTTGAAGTGGTTCCCAACCTTGAAACACTCTTCTAAGAAATACCAAATAAAATGCAGATGCAATACATGACAAATTGCACTTGTACTCTTTATGTTAAAGCATGTAGCTTTGGTCTGACAACAACTATGATCAACACACACACACACACACACACACACACACACACACACACACACACACACACACACAAACACACACACACACACACACACACATGTATATGTATACTAGTATGATGCACATACTGTTATATATATATATATGCATATGTATAATACCAATATATGAAACAATGCATAGTTAAAACTGATGATCATATATATATTGTTTGAGATCTCATTTAAGGCATGATCAAAACTTATTCCAATACCTTTGATTTTAGATCACTATCAATCTATATTATGTTAGGTTGCAATTTATAATGATCAATAATACATGATTAAGACTTGTGTTAAGTATATACAAATCAGGTTTGATAAACCATCACTGAACTAGTGTGATTGTGAATGTTCATATTTCCATTCCCAAACATTCCCATTCACCATCACACTCCTCCATGTGATTATGAATGTTCATGTCTCCATTCAGAGACATGCCCATTCACCATCACAAATCAGTGTTCATACCTATAATAAAAGTTGTACATTAGAAAGCTTCAAATATGAAATCTAGTAAGAAAATTTACACTTTATATGTTGATATGAGATTGTTTTGAAATGAAGAATCTATAATGAAACAATCATTGTTTTGTCATCGATGTCAAACCTACTACTTGTTGGTAAGAAAACTGCTTAGTTGATTTGAGTACTATCATTTGTTTGATTGATGAAGAGGATTTGATCAAATGAGATAACAACTATGATCAACATACATACATACATACATACATACATACTTATACCAGTATAATGCACATACCAGTATAATGCACATACTATTATATGTGTGTGTGTGTGTGTACAATACCAGTATATGAAACAATGCACAGTTGAAATCGATGATCATATATATATATATATATATATATAGTTTGAGATCTCATTTAAGGCATGATCAAAACTTATTATGATTCCTTTGATTTTAGATCACTATCAATCTATATGATGTCAGGTTATAGTTCATAATGATCAATAATACATGATTAATACTTGTGTTAAGTATATACAAAATAGGTTTGATAAACCATCACTGAACCAATGTGATTGTGAATGTTCATGTCTCCATTCCCAAACATGACCATTCACCATCAAACTCCTCCATGTGATTATGAATATTCAGGTCTCCATTTGGCGACATGCCCATTCACCATCACAAATCAATATTCATACCTGCAATAAAAGTTGTGCATTAGAAAGCCTCGAATATGAAATTCGGTAAGAAAATTTACACTTTATATGTTGATATGAGATTTTTTTGAAGTGAAGAATCTATAATGAAAAAATAATTATTTTTTCATTGATGCCAAACCTGCTACTTGCCAGTAAGACAACTGCTTAGTTGATTTGAGTACTATCATTTGTTTGATTGATGAAGAGGATTTGATCAAATGAGATAACAAGAGCACCTAGAGGAAAGGTTGAGTTATGGTATGAAAAAGGAGTATAAAGATAAGTTAAGATAGTGATGATATAGTATATTGTTTATCTACTTAACACTGGAAAGGTTGGATACACTAATTAAGTCTAGAAGAACAAGTAAGAAGAATTGTGTCTTCCAAGCTTGATCGAGTGCATAGTAGGTGTCGAGAAAAGTCAGTGCAAGACAAGCAGAAAATCAGTTGGAGTTGAACAAAGTGAAGATTCAGTGTATGCTAAGTGAACATAGTGTAAGATGAGTAAAGTTTAGTTGATGTCAAGCATCAGTAAACTTTAGTGTTCACCGAGTGAACTAGTGGAAGATGAGTGGAAGAATAGTATGCAAGCCGAGTGATAACGTATTGATGCCGAGTGCCAATATTCATGTTAAATCATGGATTTGAAAAATTTGAGCTTATTCTATTTTCTTGAATTTTGTGAAGCATGAGGAAGATAACTATGATGAGCTAGTAGTAAAAAATTCGAGGTAAACCATTTTGTGGTAAATTCAAGGAGGATTGAAGAAGAAGTTTCTAGAGGAACCAAATGGAAAAGTGGGTAGATTCATTGTATCCTACCTAATCCTACCTAACCCTAAAATGAACAATTGTGGTTAAGCAACAAAAAATCTTAGATCTTTATTTATAGAGAGAATTGGTCAATAGCAAAGGTTGTCATGTGCAAGAACCTAAGGAAGATAAGGAGTCTAGGGTATTGTTTCATTCAATGACCAAACAGAAGATACTCCAATTGGCATGCAAAGCAAGAAGTCTTAAGAGTATGAATGCTTGAAGGATGGATAAGCTATCAGAGATGAAGTGTGTGGAAGCCAAGTAGAATCGAGGACTGAAACAAAGATCTATAATTTTCAAGTGAGTTGTAATTTGTTATTAGATCAAGCCTTACTATTACTTTCTAATTCTATCAGTCTAGGGTAAATCCTTTGGATTAAGGTTGACCTAAAAATCATTTGTAAATCCTTTAACCAAATGAAATTCTAAGTCAATGATCTAATGTCCTCTAACAATTGAAATCCTCTAACCAGGTCACATTTAACAATGTGTATTGTAACCTTTAACAAGGTTGGCCTTTTATAGGGTATCACTTTAGAAGAGTGAGAATTAGTAGCATGTTATTGGTGGTTTATCCCAAATTGGGTTTTCACGTAAAATCTTTGTATGAAATGTGTTATTGGATCTATTATATTTCACGTTAACATTTTTGCAAAGTTGTTTTGACCTAGGACAATAACCTACAAAGTTTAAGAGTTGCATGATCTAGTGCATGCATGCATAACAAGTTTTTATGGATATGGGTCTACAAAGCATTGAAATTTTTTATTTGTATACCTAGATCTTAGATAATTGATTCACCCCACCTTTTAGTTATTCTAAAGAATTCCAACAATTGGTATCAAAGCGATCAACTTAAGAGGAGTAGTTTGAAGGTACTAGAAGCAAAAGAAGAAAGAACACAATCAAGCAATTTTGGAGATTGCCTCTGCCCTAAGTTATTTTGAGTTCAATGACATCAAGGGTTGTGATTCTAAAAAGAAGATGTGGGATGATCTTCACACCATTTATGAAGGAGACACAAATGTTCTGAGAGCCAAATATGAAAGTCTTAGAGGTAAGTTCGATGATATAAGGATGCAAGAAGGTGAGAATGTTGCTCAATATTGCTCTAAAATAAAAGGTGTTGTTAATGCTATAAGAGGAGCTAATGGTAAGATAGACGATGATACTATATTAAGAAAAGTATTGAGAACATTGCTGCCCATCTATGCTATTAGAGTTTTTGCCATACAAGAATTAAGATGTATACCATGTTCTAATCTGACTCTAGAAGGTTTGATAGGAATACTCATTGCCTTTGAGATTTCTAATTTTGATAACTTCAAATATGAAAATGTTGAATCTAATTTCAAATATAAACTATCATTAAAAGAATCAAAAGAGAAGAAGAGAAAGATAAAATATGTTTCTAGTGACAGTGATACAAATGAGGAAGATGTAGAACAACTTGAAGTACTGCTAGCAAGGAGATTTCATAGAAGCAAAGGAAAATTTAAAGGTAAGTTACCTATCATGTGTTTTAATTGTAATGAGGTTGGTCATATTGTTGCTAGATATCTAGAGAAGAAGAAAAATATTAGTGGAGACAAATACAAAGTAAAGAGATGAGGATAACAAAGATTACAAAGACAAAGGCAAGAAGTCTTGCTACATTGCAGAAGAGGAAACCAGAGATGGATCTAATGACCATGATGATGAAGTGGTGTATGTTTCAATGAAGGATGAATCTAATGAGGATGAAGCAACTATACTAGTATCTTATGTGAACAAGAGTGAAAGATCGATCATTGATAGTGGGGGTTCACATCACATGGTTGGAGATAAAAGTAAGCTCATTATCTTGAATTATTTTGATGGAAATAGTGTAAGGTTTGGTAATGATAAAATGAAAAAGTATCTATCAAACTCACATAAAAGATCTTGTATGATAATGCTTATTATGTTGAAGGACTTAACTATAATTTGTTGAGTGTGACACAAGTAAATAGTTCAAGTTGCAAGGTTGGGAAAGGTGATCAAACTAGAGGTAGTCTATTTTATCATGATATGAATGATGCTACTTGTCTTGTTGTATAATTTGATGATGTGTGGTTATGGCACAAGAGGTTATGTCATGTTAATTTTGATAACTTAATAAGTATCAGTAACATGAAAAGAGTGAGAGATTTGCCTAAATTTAAGAAACTTAACAATATAATTTGTAAACAATATCAGTTGGGCAAGATGACAAAATCTAGTTTTAAAGAAATTATTGAGATTGGTCATACTAACTTGTGTGGACCAATTAATGTGCAAAGCTACATGGTGACAAGTAGAATATCAAATTTGTTGATGATTATTCTAGGATCCTGACAATTATGTTTCTGAAACAAAAATCTGATGCTTTCTAAATGTTTAAGTGGTACTTAGCAAGAGTTGAGGAGACATGAAAAATCTTGGAAATTTTGAGATCTGATAGAGGTGGAGAATTTACATCAAATGAGTTTGATATGTTCTATAATGATAGAGGAATTAAAAGACATACACCTGCACCTAGAACCCCTCCACAAAATAGAATTGCTAAAAGGAGGAACAAATCTATAATGGACTATACTAGGACACTCATGATGGAGAAGAATGTTGCTTTGAAATACTGGAGAGAGGCTGTAAATATAGATATCTATACCTTGAACCATGTGCAAATCAAGATAGGTACTCATTCAACACTTTTTGAATTATGGTATGGATACTCACCCAATGTAAAATATTTTAAGGTATTTGGAAGTAAGTGCTACATTCTTAAAGATTTTAGAATTGGTAAATTAGATGTTAAAGTAAAGAAGGTATAGAAGGTATATTCCTTGGCTATTCCACAAGAAGTAAAGCTTAAAAGTGTTTAAATACTAACACTAACAAAGTTATGGACAGTGAAAATGTGAAGTTCGATGAATATACAAAGGTAAATGAGGTTGAACCTATGAAGTTACTAGAGGAATACAAATCTTTTGTATACTTTTATGAAGGAATGCCTGTTGATGAAGATGATATAAACTAAACTTCAAATCAACAGCAAGTTTCAATGATTGCCAAGTCACATACAATGAATGTCAAGTTGCATTCAGGAATTGAGTTGTAGACTAAAGCTGAGGTACATTTTGAGTCTGAGATAAGTGTACATGAAAGAAATGTTCAATTACCTGATAGAGAAGTACATAACGATCTAGAAGTTGATAGAACTAATGAGAAAAGTAGAGCAGAACCAAGATTTTTAAAGTATGTCAAAAGACATCACCCTACTGAACAAATTGTTGGAGACAAAGATGTTAGACCAATGACAAGAAATAGGCTGAGAAGTGATACATGTTTGCTAAGCATGCGTCAACCTAAGATAGTGAAAGATTACTTAGAAAATATGGACTAGAGTAAAGCCATGAAAGAAGAGATTGAGCAGATTGAGAAGAACAAGACATGGACTCTAGTTCCTAGACTAGAGGACAAGAATGTGATAGGAACCAAGTGGGTGTACAGAAACAAGTTAGATGAAAATGGTAAAGTCACAAGAAATAAGGCAAGATTATTTTGTAATGGATATGCACAAGAAGAAGAGATAGACCATGGAGAGACATTTGCCCCTATTGCAAGATTGGAAGGACTATGAACTCTACTTGCTTACCTTGCATACAAAAGTTTCAAAGTTTATCAAATGGATGTGAAGTCAACATTTCTAAATGACATATTAGAAGAAGAGGTCTATATAGAACAAACAAAGGGATTTGTTGATGCTAACAACAAAAACATGGTATGTAGACTACACAAAGCTTTATATGATTTAAAGAAAACCCCAAGAGCATGGTATGAAGGCATCACAATTGTCTTGTGAAGATTGAATTTGAGAGGACTGATGATAACATCAAACTATACTTGAAGATAGAAGGTGGTAAAGGTATTTTACTAGCTAAATTTTTTGTTGACGATATCATATTTGGAGGTCAAGATTGATTATGTTGTTGAAAATAGATTGAAGAAGACTATCAAAGAGGGAGATTGTTGAGAATAGATTGACACAAGTATGATCAATATGCTTCAATCATTGTTTTATCACTTATGTCAAACCTATTTTTTGGTAAGACAACTGCTTATATGATTTAATTACTATCACTTATTTGATTGATGAAGAGGATTTTATCAAAAGATGTAACAATAGAACCTAGAGGAAAGGTTGAGTTATGATTATGTAAAGAAGTACAAGAATTAGTTAAGATAGTGATAACATGATGCATTGACAATCTACTTAAGGTTACAAAGGCTGGTTACACTAAGAAAATTAAGAAGAACAAGTTACACAATGTTTGTCTGCTAAGCTTGACCGAGTGGATAGTAGGTGCCAAGCAAAGTTAGTGCAAGTCTAGTAGAAAATTAGTTAGAGCCAAGTAAAAGTTCATTCTAGTGTATGCTGAGAAAATAGTGGATACTGAGTAAAGTTTAGTTGATGCCAAGCACCAGTAAAATTTAGTTCATGTCGAGTAATTTCACAGAGGATGCCAAGCAACACAGTGTGTGCTGAGCATTAGAAGTTAGATAATGCCAAGTGGCTGCATTATTTAAAAGATCATAAATTTGATGGATTTGAGCTAACAAGTTTGTTTTCTTGGAATATGTAAACCAGGTGGAAATAAGGTTGATGATCTGGTGGCACAGAATTCAAGGTAAACCATTTTTAGGAAAATTCAAAGAGGATTCAAGGAGAAGTATCTAGAAGAGATATGGAATGTGGGGTAGATTCATTGTATCCTACCTAATCCATCCTAACCCTAAATAGGATGATGGAAAATGAGCAACAAAAGACCTTAATTTTCTATTTATAGGAATAGCTGGTCAGAAGCAAAGTGTCATGTGTAAGAACCTAAAGAAGAGAAGGAGTCAAGGGTTTTGCTTCATCAAGTGGCCTAAGAAAAGAGTCTGTATTGGCGTGTTAAGCAAGAAGGCTCAAGGGTTTGCATGCTTGAAGGGTGAATGAGCTATTAGAGCTGAAATGTATGAAAGCTAAGAAAAACCAATAATTATAGCAGTCTAGGGTAAATCCTTTGGATTAAGGTTGACCTAACATTCATTTGTAAATCCTTTAACCAGATGACATTTCAAGTGAATGGTCTAAAGTCCTCTAACAAGGCTCACTCCTAATAGGGTGATTGAAATCCTTTAATAGGGTCACATTTAACAATGTGTATTATAACCTTTAATAAGGTTGGCCTCTCATAGGGCATCATTTCAGAAGAGTGAAAAAGAGTAGCATGTTATTGGTTGTTTTCTCAAATTGGGTTTTTACATAAATCATTGTGTCAAGTGTGTTGATGAATCTGTTATGTTTCATGTTTGCATTTCTGCAAGTTGATTTGACAGTAACCTACAAGTTTTTAAGTGATTGCATAATATTATGGATGCATGCATGAAAAATGTTTATGAATTCAGTAAGCTATGAAAAGTTTTATTTATACATCTAGACCTTGGATAACTAATTCATGCCCTCTCAGTTATTCTAAAAGTATTCCAACATATGTAAAGCATTTGCAAATGAAATGAAGCAAGAATTTAAGATGTCTATTTTTGGAGAGATCAAGTTCTTTGTTGGTTTGCAAGTATATCAGATGAAATATAGTATATATATATCACTTAGTCGAAGTATGTGAAGGAAATATTGATTTTTTTTGGATTAGAAGATTCTAAACTAGTTAGCACACCTATGGTGAGAGGACACAAGTTGTCAAAGAATGATGATTCAACTAATGTGAATCAAACATTGTATAGGTCTATGATTGGAAAATTGCAATATGTAGTACATAGTAGACCTGGCATTGCATTATCTATTGGGATTGTTTCAAGATTCTCTATGAATCCTAAGGAGAATCATTTGATGGCTATTAAGAGAATAATGAGATATCTAAAAGGAACAGAAGACTATGGTCTATACTACAAGAAAAATGAGAAGTTTGGGTTGAGAGCCTACACTAATGCTAATTGGGCTAGAAACATTGATGATAGAAAGAGAACTAGTGGAGGAGAATTTTTCTTAGGAAAGAGGTTGATCACATGGACTAGCAAGAAATAAAATTTCATATCTCAATCTATTGTTGAAGTTGAATATGTGGCTGTTACAATAAATTTTACAAACATTGTATGGATCAAACAACTACTCAAAGGTATGAAGGAGGAAATCACTGAACCTATGATACTTTATTGTGATAATATAAGTTCTACAAATATATCAAAGAACCTTGTGATGCACACAAAGACTAAGCACATTGTAATCAAGTATAATTACTTGAGGGAGTTAGCTCAAGACAAAGAAGTGATGATAGAATATGTGAATACAAAAGAGCAGATAGCTGATATCTTCACAAAATATTTACCTAAGGATGCTCATGAGTATTTAAGAGGTAAACTAGGGGTAATACCCCTATCCAAAGCTACTTAAGAAGAATGAGTAGTGCCCTAGATCAACCAAGTTGAATGTTGTATCTTACAATTTGATGTAGTGGATATTACTTTACGAGTTGCCTAAAGTAATGAAGGAGCCAAATTAGAAGATTTATAATAACAATGAAAGGTGATAGAGGGAGAATCAAAAATTGATTTTATCTACATGTTGAGATGACAAGTCTTTGGAATTTTTGTCAAAGAGGGAGAAATAAAGAATACTAGACAAAGGGAGAAATAAATATAGAGGGAGATAGTGTCCCTGATAGTTACTTAGTACTGAAGGAGATATAAGAATAGAGCAAAAAAAGAGATAGACACCTAAATATTAGAAAGAGAGAGTGATAAGAGAAAGTCAAAAGGAGAAACCTCGAAAGATGATAGATGAAGGGAGTCATAAGGAAAAGTTGATTTTTTGTTGATCAAAACAAAATTTTGTAGCTTATACAGAAGATGAAAGTTGCTGATAGAGGGAGAGATTTCAATACAAGGAATTATTTTATTTTTGGTATTGTTGGTATTGGTTTGCAATCAATGCCAAAGAGGGAGATTATTGATTTGAGATTTTTTTGAAGTGAAGAATCTATAATGGAACAATCATTGTTTTGTCACTGATGTCAAACCTACTACTTGCTAGTAAGATAACTGCTTAGTTAATTTGGGTACTATCATTTGTTTGATTGATTAAGAGGATTTGATCAAATGAGATAATAAGAGCACCTAGAGGAAAGGTTGAGTTATGGTATAAAAAAGGAGTACAAAGATCAGTTAAGATAGTGATGATATAGTGTACTGTTTATCTACTTAAGGCTGGAAAGGTTGATATACTAATTAAGTCTAGAAGAACAAGTAAGAAGAATTGTGTCTTCCAAGCTTGACCGAGTGCATAGTTGGTGCTGAGAAAAGTTAGTGCAAGCTGACTAGAAAATTAGTTGGAGCTAAGAAATTGAAGACTCAGTGTATGTCAAGTGGACATAGTGTAAGCTGATTAAGGTTAAGTTGATGCCGAGCATTAGTAAACTTTAGTGTTCACCAAGTAAACTAGCAGAAGATGAATGGAAGAACAATATGGAACCCGAGTGACAACATGTTAATGTCAATTTTTTTAGCATCTGCAGAAGATTCTAGATTTTTTTGTTGTTATGGTGTAGGAGCACGGTAATGGCAGGAAATATGGTGGTGATAGGAAGACAACCTACAATATTATTAAAATGTAGAAGTTTATATAATGTTGAAAATAATTATATATTCAAGAGATAAATCTACACGATGGATGTGGCAAATGTAATGACAAATATTTTGTAACTAAAAGGGAATCCCAAGAGTAATTTGTAATTTCCCAAAGTAATTATAAAGGGCATGATCAATAGAGAGAGAAATATAGTTCAAAGGGGAAGAGAAAAGTTGTAAAATCTATCCCCACCCTCTGGTTGTCGATAGTCATGGTGATAATTTCTTTTATTTTAGCATCTGCAATAGATTTTAGAGTTTTTTGTTGTTATTTAATTCTTAGCAATTTTCAACATGCATTTCAGTCTTTCTTTCATATACAATTTGGTATCATTGGTGTTGATTATCTCAATTTTATAATAGTTTTGCAACAAATCAATTTCATATTGTTGATTTAATAATTTGATTCAGAATTCATAACATGAATTGGTTATTGGTTCTACATATGAACCAATCATATGGTCTAAACATCAATAAAATTTAAAAGATGAAGAATCAATTATAAATGTAAATCAATTCTTTTGAAGAAATTGATGCATATTAAGTATCGATTATCAATTTTGAATGAATGATATTCTAGAGTATTTTTCATTATGATGGAAGACATTTTGTCAGTTTTTAGAATGTGGAGTTGTTATGGGATTTAACATGTTAATGATTTTGGTGGTCTACATTAAACTCGAGTCTATGATTAGTGGTTTATATTGGAAGCTTTAGATTTTGTGATGGTTCAAATTTTAATTATTATCAAGAATCGATTATTAATGTTTCAGTCTACTGTGATATTATATGGTTCATATGGTATTGATTTATGGCTTTGGGACATTTGTATTAGATGTTGATGTAATTGGTTTGAGAGAATATGATGGTAATTTTTTTGGGTTATATAAACTTTGGTTTTCAATGTGTAATATTCTTGATTATTCAAATTAAATTTCTTGTCTTGCTACAAGAAGATGAATTTTAGTAACACTACTAGTTTATAGTTGAATGTCTACCTCTTTTTGTCAAATTTCTAATAGTCTATATATGCAGATTTGAGTTTACTCTAAATTTTGTAATTGAGAAATGTAGATAAGAATATCCACTATCGAATCCCTTAAGTGTTAAATTCCTTAAGGAGTGTTCCAGTGTTGATCCCTCTACATCATTTTTGATATCAGAGTTGAGAAAAAGATTTGAGAAGTGGAAGAGTTTTATTATTTGAATTTTTTAGTGGAGTTTTTATTAGCTGTAAATGTTTTGTTCACTCGCTACAAGAGGTGAACATGGAGATCTACCATGAGGACCTTAGAAAGAGGTCCAAGTTGTTTGCCAAAATTCTTGTGGAGAGAGGCATGGAAGGACCTCTTAGGTGAGGCACATAAGTTGTTTGTGCATGTGTAAGATGTAGTAATAGAGGAGTGGATTTTTTTTTGGTAGCGGCCATTACAAATTTCAATGATAAGAATCTCAGTTTGAAGAAATGTTTCAGTAGAGACATCAAAGAAAGTGAAGAGGAAGAGACCAAGTTTCATGTTTTATTTTACAAGTTTCAGTCAAGCACATTTCCATGGGACATGGAAACTTTTCAAAATTGGGTATATGGTGCAGGAGCACGTCAGCGACAGGAAATATGGTGGCGACAGGAAGACAACCTACAATATTATTAAAATGTAGAAGTTTATATAATATTGAGAATACTTATATATTTAAGAGATAAATTTGCATGATGGATCTGCCAAATGTAATGACAAATCCTTTGTAACTATAAGGGAATTACAAGAGTCATTTGTAATTGCCCAAAGTAATTATAAAGGGTATGATCAATAGAGAGAAAAAGATAGTTCAGAGGGAAGAACAAAAATGTAAAATCTATCCCCACCCTCTGGTTGTCGACAACCATGGTGATAATTTCTATTATTTTAGTGTTTGCAATAGATTTTAGAGTTTTTTGTTGTTATTTCATTCTTACAGATTTCAACATGCATTTGAGTCTTTCTTTTGTATAGAATTTGGTATCTTTGGTGTCGTTATCTCAATTTTATAATAGTTTTACAACAAATCAATTTCACACTATTGATTTAATAATTTGATTCCCATTTCATAACATGAATTAGTTATTGGTTCTATATATGAACTGATCATATGGTCTAAACATCAATACAATTTAAAAGATGAAGAATCAATTATAAATGTAAATCAATTCTTTTGAAGAAACCGATGCATATTAAGTACCGATTATTATCATTGATTATCAATTTTGAATGAATGATATTCTAGAGTATTTTTCATTATGATGGAAGATGTTTTGTCAGTTTTTATAATGTGGAGTTGTTATGGGATTTAATATGTTAATGATTTTGGTGGTCTGCATTTAAATCCAAATCTATGACCAGTGGTTTATATTGGAAGTTTCTGATTTTTTGAGGGTTCAAGTTTTAATTGTTATCAAGAATCGATAATGAATGTTTCAGTCTACTATTAATTCATATGGTTTTGATTTATGGTTTTGGGACATTTTTATTATATCTTGATGTAATTGGTTTGAGAGAATATCACGGTAAAATTTTTGGGTTATACAGACTTTGGTTTTCAATGTGTAATATTCTTAGTTATTTAAATTTGTTGGTGTAAATAAGTATTTACTTATTACACTTACTTAAGTTTACTTAGGTTAATGCATTAGTTTATTATTTTGCATTATTTTATTATTTTTATTTGTGACAACACAGAAGTACGCAACTATATTTAAGCACATGGTGTCTACAACACTGTTTTGTGTGTCACACCCTTGTAGGCTTATCCTCACATTATCACACATACTTTTGTGCTTAATGGAGGATAACCCATATCTGGTGGACATGTGCTTGGTTGTATGACTTATCATGGTGTTGATTATGATGCATTCTAGATGTATCTCAAAGGCCTTTATGTACAAGCACTCCTAGTGTACTCTCAATTATGACATATTGAATACATTGTCATTTTGATCATAGTCTCTCTCTTTCTAGTCTACTGTGTGCTCGTGTTTGAGTTCTTTGTTCCTGGGTGAATTTTTCCCTTAGGAAAATTCTTACATGGTATCAGAGCATAGAGACTTTCTCATCACATAACCGTTTGAGATCACACTTGCTTTAGCACCTTAGCTTGAATCCGACATACTACAGAAATTGGAAGCGTCTAGAGCCAGATTTGACCTCGCCATTGCATCCAAAATGCTAAACCAGTGAAAATTGACTATAAACATGCCTATCTTGGCCCAAAGTCGATTGTGAGGTAAATTTTTTTTTTTTTTTTGCAAATCAAAACCTGGAGGCCCCGATTTGCAGATCGGGTATGGTCATTTGCAGATCTTATTGATTATTTTCAGATCTGTAATTTTTTATTTCTCTGTAGTTTTTCGTGAAATTTTTGGAAATTTTTTTGCCCTTTTGGGGTGCCAGCAGAGAAATTTTTTCAGCAGACCTGGGTAGTGACACCCCGGATCTACCATTTGGAGGATATTTTATTGTGTAGTTGCAGGTAATTCACAAGCTTGAACACAATTTTTTGGCATGCGCAAGCAACATTTTCCATAACTCCAGTGAGTATAGTGGCACCCTTTGAAAAATCTGCATCTCATTACACTCCTTGTGGGCGACCGACCTCCACCAAGTGGATCACTCTTTTGTGAGCTTTCTTTGTTTCATTGGCACAACCATTTCATTAAAAAGTCCACAGTCCCTAACTTGTGATCAATGTGGGATATATAAATCCCACTTCGCACATTCTTAAAAATCTAGCGCTATCTTCAAAACTCTGATGACTGCTTCCTTCTTCTGACTTCAATCCTGTGCACAACATAGATTCTTGACGTGACTGTTATAAAACCCATCATCGACTTTTCTTTTTCGACATCGTGTAACCCACGATCACTATTTTTTGACAGTACAAGCTCAAGTTTTGGCCTAACAGTATAAACTCCCCAACAACATGTTTTTGCCTATAGCGACTTTGACTGTTTCAACTCGCCACATAACAGTTCTAGAACAGTGCCTTGAGACGTCCCAAGTTAGCAGATTATAACCTCAAACCTATGATTGCCACATTTACTATCATAAGACACGTCACTAGTCTAGAACTACCACATCATCCTTCTAGAATCTAGTTTCACTTCCGTATGACACGTGTCAAACCGTACCCATCTGTATAGTACGACCAATCCAATCAATTGACACGTCATTAGGCAGACTGTCTTTTTTGTTGATGTCATCTTTTCCTGAGGTTAAAATTGACGATCGATTGACCGTCATAACCAAGCATTTTACAACTACAGTGATGGCCATTTGATTGTCAAATTTAGACTCCCAATTTTAATTCCAGACCCCTCTTCAAATTGCATTTCAGTTTGGCAACTTGACTTTGCGAGCCCATATCTTGAACATCCAGACTTCGATTCAGGTGCAATTTTTTTTTGAAATTGGGTAAAATTTCCTATATTTACTAGTGGTGGTGTTGTTTTCTGGTTTTGGTGCACAAATTTTGCAAAAAATGCATTTCTTGGTGACTATACCTACATAATCTTGTGTTTTTCAACTTCAGAAGCTCCATACGGGCACATCTGGTCACTTTTTTTGGTTTCATTTTTTTTTGAAAGTGCGTATTTTTTTGTCTACTTTCTAGATCTAAAGTCAAATTCTAGTGTTGTGTGGACCAATTTCTCACTTTTAGAATTAGGCCTTCTTTGGCATTGTAAAGCTTTGATTCTTTTTCAAAATTGTTGTAAAACTAAGCTACAGTGCTTAAGTGACAGATTTAAGCCTCATAAGGTAGTTGTAAAAGCAAAATCAGAAAGTCCAGTTTGTTCATTTTGACAAGTGGCCCATTGTAAATGCACTACTTATAAAGTGCCAACAAAATCTTTTTTGGGGGGGGTCTTTTGATTGAGTGAAACGCGGGGGGGGGGGTGTGTATTGTGTTTTTTGTGTCTCTATTTTGTGCTCTTTTCATTTTTGCATCATGGGTTTTAAATGTCCTCCTCTAACTTCATGCAAATATTCTACATGGAAAGATATTGAATGGAGTAGATTAATGGGAAAAGGATATAGTCTTTATGTTGATGGTACAATTACCAAACCTACTAATGCTAAAGAACTCATTGATTGGAAAAAATAAGACCAACAGGCTTTAGGGGTTATTAGGAGTTGTGTACATGGGGATCTTCTCTTTCACATGAAAAATTGTTCAAACTGTAAAGAAGCTTGGGATAAACTTGAACAGTTGTATGGTAAAGTGGATGAAGAAAAGGCATTTCAGATTGAGGATGATCTACTTCTCTTGGATCCTAAGAATTATGACACAATTCAGGATTACATCATTAAAGTCAATGAGTATAGGGCACTTCTTAAAGATTGTGGAAATCCCATAAAGGATGAAAGGTTGATTCATCACATCTTGAAGAGGCTACCTTTTGAGTATGCCAACTTTGTTTCGAGTTTTAATACTCATAAGTTGACCATGGGATCTACTTACCAGAAGCCTTCCTTTGATGCATTTGCAAACATGTTGATTGTTGAACAATCTCACTTGGTGAATTTTGGACTTCTCAAGTCATCTAAGACAAAAGCCTTGGTGGCTAGTGATGATCACAAATCTAGTCAAGGGGGAAAAAATAACAACAAGAAGAAGTAGTGGAAGTAGGAAACACAATCTAAGATAAAACAATCCTCCTCTCAACAAGGCAGTTCTTCTTAAAAAAAAAGGGAAGTAATGAAAAGAAGGACAAACTTTTTTGTGCATACTGCAAAAAGCCAAATCATGACGAGCATCATTGCAAGACAAAAAGAATTGATGAGTTAGAAAATCTACTCAAGAAAAACACGATTCAAGTGCCAGGTGTATATGAGCAATGTTAGTATGCTAATAGAAACCAAATTTAAATAAAGCTTCTACAAACTAAACAAAATTCATAAACTTCAAGATAGACTAAGATGAACTCTCAATTGAGAATATGAGCCATTAATGGACTCTCTCAATAAGAAGCTCTCTTGTTGAGTAGCTTTATCTAAATGGATAGGATGTATGCTCAATATGCTTCCAAAGGCTTCAATGGATGATTGTGGATTTTTAGTGTGGATAGATGGCTTTAGTATGGATTTGGCTCTCAAAATAGCATTATAAATTTACTTCATGGATTGTGTTAAAATGACTTGGGAGAGGATTCCTTAAATAGGCAAAGGGCTTGAGGGATCAAGGGCTAGGATGCAAGGATGTGAAAAAGCTTATAGAAGGCTCAAATTGCATGAGAGGAGAGCACATGGATTGTGCTTCTTTACAACCAATCAGGGAGTGACACATGTCACATGGTGAGAGGATGGAGGAAAGGGGAAGGATGAGTCAACAAAGGAGGCTCAAGGGATAAAATCTTCATAAAGACCCTCATAATGACTTGTAAGAGCAATAAAAGGGCTTGAAAGAGTCATTTATGGCCTAGTGGGCTTCATAAAGTTTTATGGTTGAGATATTTTGAGGGTGATGAGAGAAATTTTGACTTGGACTTGATTAGGAGGGTTTTAAGCTTGCTTAGGCTTGTGAAAATGATTAGAGGATGGATTAGGATGGTTTAGGATTAGCTTAGGGATAGGCAAGTGGATGGCATTTAATGAGGGTGGGTGAAGGAGGAGATATTTGTTAACTTTGGCTTGGGTTAGTAATTCTTAACCCATGTTTAGGGAATGTGACAAGGTTAGGAGGGGATTAGGATTAGGTTTAAAGACATCTTCTAGAAGAGTCTAGACTTTGGATGAGGATAAAGACTTTCTAGAATAGTCTAGAATTTCTTAGGATGAGGATGAAGACTTTCTAGAAGAGTCTAGAACTTCTTAGGATGAGGATAAATTAGATTTTTAGAAAATAAATAAAGTTTTATTTATTTCAAGGGTTTGGGTTGAGGAGATATTTATTAAAACTTTTTTAATAAACATGAGGATTAATATTTAATCTTAATTAAATATTTTGAGTTGGGATTAGGGGTAGGAAATGATGGGATTAGCCTTTAATTAAAATTAAAGAAGGATTAGAAGATTTTGGAAGAGGTTAGTGGTCTCAAGAAGATTGGCCAAGTTTTGGGCAAAAAATAATTTTTTAATTTATTTTAGGATTTTTGGTCAATTTATTAATTAAATAATTAATAAATAAAGAAATAATGTTTAAATAAGATTTAAACATTTTTGGGAGGGATTCCTTAATTAAATATTTTTAATTAAGATAAAGGGATTTAATGGCATAAAAATTAATTAATTAATTAATTAAATAATTAATTAATAAATGATGATGTCATCAGGACTTTTTCAGAAATAAAAATACTTTATTTTCTAAAGGTTTTTTAGGTGTCTACATTTTGCCCCTCTTTGATGTGATGCTGCAAGTGGCATGGCATCAAAGATAAGAAAATAAGATGCCCAAGGCTAGAGCAAAAGAGGAGAGAATGGACTATGAGATGCCCCCTCAAGAAGGCGGTGGGGAGAGAAAGCGAGGCTCGATGACTTCTTGAAAAGTACAAGAATCCGAGATGAGCAAGAAGACTCAGATTTGCTTAAGAGAAGAGGTTTGGTTAGCTCAAACTCTCACTATGGGAGAATGATAAAGGGAGAATTAGAGGCACAAGAGGAAGCAAGCTTAAGATCTCAGGGATTGCAGAGGATGAAGGAGCGGAGCACTATAAAAGGAATCTAGGATGGGGAGATGGATGAGGGGATTAAAAAAGTTGATGCAACAGGATTTCAAAGAGTCAGATTGGCGGAAGATGGGTTTCAGAGATCCCTAGGACTAGGATTGTGGATCTCGAAAGATGAGGCTTGGTGGATTGATTTGGATTGGTGGATCCCTAAGACTAGGATTGTGGATCCCTAAAGCTAAAGGTGAGGAGTGATTCAAAGAGATACTGATGCATAAGCTGGGGTAGGAGAGACGGATGCTGGATATGGATGGGGGATAATGGAGATGAAGGAAAACCATTGAAGCTTTTTGAGTAGGGGGGATACTTCAAAGAGAAGTACCACCATGTAGTTGAGCACTAGATTTGCTATAGGACTATTGGTTAATTGCCAAGGTTACCAAGAACATCAAGGCATTTTCACCAACTGTCCAGAGGACTGATGAACTGACTCAAAACAAACACGCAAGGATTGCCCCAGTATCACACATGAATCCCAGAGGAAGCAGTGTGGAAACGACACTGGGTAACCCACAAGCAAAAAAGAAAACAAGCAAAAGACATGATCAAGACCTTACGCTCTGATTGCCCCATTCACAGTATACCATGATATGGAAGATCATGGCAACCTTGAGGAGGGAACAAGGAGATTGCTTGGAAAAGATATTTCAAGACCCAGTAGGGAAGAGTTGAAATCAAAAGAAAGTGAAAATCCAAAAGAGAACCATTTGCCAACGAGATGGGTAGGATGAGGTACTAACGGACCAAGATCAGACATGAGGAAAGCTATATCCTGCAAGGACCTATTGGAGAGCACCTAAGCTGGTGGATTTGGATGAGTGATGTGTCTGGCAAGCTGAACTAAGAAAGATAACACTTTGGTGATAGGAAATCTAGCTAAAGGATGCATTGGAATAGCTAACCAAGATGTGCGATGGGTGCAAGATGCTGATCAAGGACGAACTGACATGAACGCTGGATAGATGCAATGGTACTAAGCTAAAGAGGATGTACAAGCTGACAGACCAAGATATTTACAAGTGAGCTAATCAAGATATGGTACAAGCTAACAGACCAATGATAGGTATGATACAGATGGATAAAAAGCTCAGGATGAGAGGATAGTGGGATGGTTCGATGTTTGTGCAAGATGCGAAAGCTAAGGGTGGGGTGATAGCAAAAGATATGGATTTGGCAGGATGCATCCAATGATGAGGAGAGATTTTGTGACCAAGGATAGCTAGAGGACCAGGATGAGATGGATGGATAGGATGGTAGATAGCTAGGATTATGATGGATATAAAGAGATGACATTGGGTTTGCATGAGGATAGCCTAGAGCTAGATACCAATGACAAGGGAGGATGGACAAGACAAGATCTCCAAGGAATATAGTGCCCCCAATCAGAAGATAACATGCGGAAGGAGGTCTTATGATGGATGTGATAGGATTGAAGCTAGGATGGAAAAAGCTGAAGGGGCTAGGGAGATGGATGATAGCTGAGATGATTGGCTGAAGCTACATAAGATTAGTGGATGGTGTGAGATGGAAGCTGGAGGATGGAGGATAGGTGGATAGATTGGAAGATGGAGTTGGATGTCAAGAGATGACCAAAAGCATGAGGGTGATAGGCTAAGATGGGGATGGAGGGATTACGCATGACACTTGTTTGCCAAGTTTTCATCATGGTACTTGTCCAAGGCGCTTGAATTGCCAAGTTTTCACCAATAGACGCTTTATTTTTCTTTTACTTTTTTTTTTGACTTTTTGACTTTGGACTTAGCTGGAATGATTTTGGCTTTCTTCAGCTATTTTGGCTATTTTGGGATTTTTCACTGGCTGTTGGAATGTTCAATTTTGTTGCTAGTTGTTGGTACACCGGATGTGTGATTTATGCAATAGATTGGATTAGATGGGATTGATGGTAGGAGATGGAGGGATAAAAAGGTTGGAAAGGAGCATGATATGGGGATGCTTGCAAGAGCAACATTGGCACATGTTGGGATGGGTGTGAAAAGACGATATGGGGGATAGATGGTAGATGCAGGCATGATGGAGGATTTGTGGAAGCATGCTTGGGGATATAGGCACCCAAGATGGAGTTAGGAGATGGGGGATATGAGTCACTAGATAGGGGATTAGCAATGGTGGATGCCATTATGCATTGGGTTTCAACTTTTTTCTTGGGGATCCACATGGTTTTGGATTTTCTTTTCATAGGCTTTTGCATTGTTTTGCATTCTTTGATTGGATTTTGCCTTTTTGGAGTATGTCTTTTAGAATAGACATATGATTGCCTAGGATGTGGATTTTTAGCTTTATGCATTTTGAAGTTGGCATTCACATTGCTACAGTAAGCTTTGGGAAGATGGTTAGGAGAAGCTTTGTGAGATGGAGAGGATATGAAAGAGCATGTAGGGGGATGATGATGGATGATGTGCCCTAATATGTGCCTTTGTTGATCTTGCATAGGAATGGATGGAATAGGATTTTTATGATGGCTGATAGGAGGATGGAGGATGGTAGATTTTGGGACATAGGGACCCAAAATGGATTTAGCGGATGAAGGGAGGATATGGTAGGTTGTTTTGGGTTGCAAAGATGGTGGAGGGGGGATGACATAAGATTTCTTGAAGGAGTGATGGGAGGTTGGCATGGTGGGCTTGGAGATAGGCTTGGTTTGGGGGTGTGGTGTACCAACACCTTTAGATGGTGAGCCTTTGGATACATATCCAAGACCATGAAATCCTAGATTTTTTTGTGCAATAATAGGCTCTCTGATTCCTTGCTCTTGTGGTCCTAAACCTTGACCTTGATAATGCTATCGATTGAGCATTTGAACAAGCTGAGGAAACTTTTTGTTTGCAGAAAATGGTAGAAGTGATTTATTAGGTGTATTGCAATGGGGAGATACTGTTCTTAATTCTTCTGCTAAGAGAGGGCCACCATGGATGAATGTAAGCGAACCAAGAGGGTAGATTATAGATGGTGGAATAGCTTGGATAGGTGGTAAGATGGAAGCATGGAGTGGGGGAGATGGAAGGATAGGATCTTGATGTAGCTGGTGGGATGACAAGATATCTTGTAGTGGAGGAGATATGGCTTGATGTTTTGGAGATGGAGGAGATGGTGACTGCACTATGGATGGAAGACATGGTACGATGATATCTTCATTTATGCTTTGGGGGATGTCAACATGCTTTTGGGCAGGATCTTGATAGGATTGGTTTGGAGTGGATGGTGCGATAGGAGGTGAAGGGATGGATTCTTCAAAGGTAGCGGATGGATAGATGGGGGATTCAGTAGTGGAGATGGGTGAGTAGAAGATGGATGCATAAGGGTCATTACGAGAGATTTGGGAAATGCTTGGAGGCGATGTGGATAGGATTTGGAGGGATTTGAGAGGTGGTGGGATTTTGATGCTTGCGAGAAGTGGAAGGATTTTAAGCAATTTGATGGATGGTATGGGGATGATAGCTATGGGAGATGGAGATGATATTATAGATGGGGAAGCTTCATCACTGACTACTTCACATGGTTAGATTAGATGACATGGCTTATCGACTGTTGGAGGCAACTTTTCTTGTATTTCCTCTAGGAGATTCCTTGGAGACTCGTGTGTCGAAGGTGGAGGTGGATTGACAAGAATAGCTAGTGTGATGGGGGTGGAAGATTAGAGGCTTGGTTGATGGGGTGATGGAGGGGAAGCTGGAATATTGGATGGCATGACTAGATAGTTTGGAATAACTCTTGGATTTTGGGGGATGCTTGGGGGAATGTTTCTAAGGCTTTCAATATACCCGTCATAGTCAACAAGATTTTCATCATCATTGGAATAGGAGGTGGCGGGAGCAAGGACAATGCGACCAAACACATCATGATAGGATTGGTACTTCATGCTTTGATGATGAGTTTGATGGGGATGGGGTCTTGCATATGGATGAACACAGAAGCTCATGGTTGGATTTGGATTAAGCATAGATTTTGGATTGGCTGATGAAAGATTTCCTAGGGATAGTCAAAGCTGTATGACAGACCTAAGGAGGATTGGCTAGAGATTTTTGGCTTTCTTGTGGGTGGAAGACTTCAAGGGTATGCTATCAAAAAGTGAGAGTTTTGCTTTCCTATGGGTAGGATTCATGGTGATTGTGTCAACTTGAGTATAGACTAATGATCCTATGGGCATGACACGAGATTGACCACTTATGGATCCCAACCTTTAGCTCAAGGTGATGAGGGATGCAAGTGACAAAGCTAGATTACCCTAGACAATGCTCTATCAGAGGGATAACCTTGGTGAGATTGGTTGATTGGTAGGATAGATTGATTGGATAGCAAATTTTGGCAAAGTGAAAACAACTCTTTAAAGGCTTGGGTGATTTTGGATTGGGTTGCTAGCTAGCTGGGGGGATGATTTGGATGGACTTTGGATTTGGGATTGTTCTAAGGCAAAGAACTAGATAGATTTGGTTGCAATGGGGGAGCTTGGATGATTTTCTGATAAGGCAGTGACTACGCTAAGTATGCCTTGAGTTGGGAGATTTCTACTTTTCTAGGATTTCGACCAAAATTGGCAAACATTCATTCAAAAGCTATGAACAAACAAGCAGACAAAAGTTTTGAGCAAGCACGTCAAATACACCAACATCCTAGGAAGCTTTCTACAAGGATGAAATTTGGTTTAGCTAGGGAGTCCTCGTTATACGCAAGGTACGTGAGGCCCAAATCCGTAGATGAAACCAAAAAGATGTCACACAGCCGAGAGGAGCGGTAACCCACTTCTCCTCTTTCACTTCTCAAGGGTATAAAGTTCCTTGAGGCTTAGCCCGAGTGACAAAATTTTGATCCCAAGATAGGTGTCTTTGGATTCACCTCCCAATCTTTATACTCTGCCGGAACGCTGGAGTTGAGGTCGTCCCAAGGGGTGATGAAATCCCCAAGAAGGCCTCCTAAAAAGTGTAAAACAAGACCACATACATGATCTTGGGCTTTAAAAGACACGCTTTCATTCCAATTGATGATTTAAATTTTGTAAGCTATGATTGAAGACACTTGTGATTATGGCATACAATGTTCATTCCAATTTGATAGAGTCATTAGCATAATGAAAGTCAAAAGATCGTCAACATAAGAAATGCGAGCACCATTGAAAATGCATCAAAACCATGCAATGTTCATTGATTGTTAGGCATTCAAGATTGAGTGTGAGTTTTTTTTAAGCCCAAAAAAAAGATGTGTGAAACTCGATTGCCAAGCGCGCACCCGGAGGCCCTCCACGTCAAGATTTGTCCAATTTTTATGCCCAAATGAAGTGTGAGCGAGATTAATGCGCATTCAAGGAATTTTCTAACTTAGAAAAACCACTAAAGACCCAAGTGAGTGGAGTTTTATTTTTGTGGAGCACTTAACACCCTCTTAGGTCGACCCATCACCATAGATGGTGCTGAGATTGCAACCAATGGTTAAATTGATGGGTGATTAAAGAGGGTGAGTCCAACTACAAACTTACTCAAAGCATCTTTATTAGTTTTTATAACTTAGAAGATTTCAAAAATGTGGATTCTTTTTATGCCCCAAAAGATGATTATTTGATCTATGGCATTCAAGATTGGATTTTGTTGTTTTAATCATGCATTCATAAAAAACCAAACTTGATTTTAATCCATGGCACTCAAGAGTGATTTTAGCAACATGCATTAAAGACAAGTGATTAAACATTCAAGTTTTTTCCTTTGAGCATTCACGATTGAGATTTTGTGTGTTGTTTTAAGAACTTTGAAGTGCTTTGTTTTAACCTTAGATCATTCAAGATTTTTTTGGACTCAAAAGTGAAAATGACTCTTTGGACTTTTCTTTTTATTCAAGATTTTGTGTTCTAGTTTGCATGTTTTAAGCCCAAAAATGATATTCCTAGATTGTTTTGATGCATGAAAAACCTAAGAAACATTCAAGATTTTGCAACAAGACATTTGTTTGGAACAAATAACAAAAGTTTTAGGACTCTTAGTTTTCATGAGATTTTTAAAATAACTTTAAAATATTTTCAAATGAGGTTCATTTTATCCTTGATTGACGCTTTGAGTTTGATTTAGATTTTAGTGTGGACTTAGTGTTGATTTTGAACCTTTTGAAATGGAAACTTGAAGTTCTTTTTAAATTCTCAAAAATGAAGTGTTCCTAACTTTGCATGAATGCATCTAAAACCTTGATGTTGCAAGGATGCAAATGATTAGATTGGTTTAGTTTCACTTGTTAAAAGATTTTTTCTTTTTTGCAAATTTTTAATTTTTTAATGGATTTAAGTATGATTTGGGGGTTCATTTTAAGCATTAAAAAGAAGTGTGTATGATTTTGCTTCCTTAAAAAAAAAAATGGCCAAGATCTCCCACAAGAAGAAGAAGAAAAAGTAGATGGAATAAGAAGAATATAGAGAAGAAGAGGAAGAAGAATTCCAAGTGCTTTGTCCACCTATAAGCTTGAAAAATCTGCAAACACTATGAGATAGACTATGAGTTCCTTTGTCTTTTTCATGCTCATGTGGACCTACAAAACCAATTTATACAATCCTACCAATCACAAAAACAAGAAAAATTAGCCAAAATTAGCAAATGACATAGAAAACTTGACTAAAAAAGCTAATGAAGATGACCCATGCGGGGTCCCACCGGGCGTGCCAAAATGTATATGAGCAATGTTAGTATGCTAATAGAAACCAAATTTAAATAAAGCTTCTACAAACTAAACAAAATTCATAAACTTCAAGATAGACTAAGATGAACTCTCAATTGAGAATATGAGCCATTAATGGACTCTCTCAATAAGAAGCTCTCTTGTTGAGTAGCTTTATCTAAATGGATAGGATGTATGCTCAATATGCTTCCAAAGGCTTCAATGGATGATTGTGGATTTTTAGTGTGGATAGATGGCTTTAGTATGGATTTGGCTCTCAAAATAGCATTATAACTTTACTTCATGGATTGTGTTAAAATGACTTGGGAGAGGATTCCTTAAATAGGCAAAGGGCTTGAGGGATCAAGGGCTAGGATGCAAGGATGTGAAAAAGCTTATAGAGCTCAGATTGCATGAGAGGAGAGCACATGGATTGTGCTTCCTTACAACCAATTAGGGAGTGACACATGTCACATGGTGAAAGGATGGAGGACAGGGGAAGGATGAGTCAACAAAGGAGGCTCAAGGGATAAAATCTTCATAAAGACCCTCATAATGACTTGTAAGAGCAATAAAAGGGCTTGGAAGAGTCATTTATGGCCTAGTGGGCTTCATAAAGTTTTATGGTTGAGATATTTTGAGGGTGATGAGAGAAATTTCGACTTGGACTTGATTAGGAGGGTTTTAAGCTTGCTTAGGCTTGTGAAAATGATTAGAAGATGGATTAGGATGGTTTAGGATTAGCTTAGGGATAGGCAAGTGGATGGCATTTAATGAGGGTGGGTGAAGGAGGAGATATTTGTTAACTTTGGCTTGGGTTAGTAATTCTTAACCCATGTTTAGGGAATGTGACAAGGTTAGGAGGGGATTAGGATTAGGTTTAAAGACATCTTCTAGAAGAGTCTAGACTTTGGATGAGGATAAAGACTTTCTAGAATAGTCTAGAATTTCCTAGGATGAGGATGAAGACTTTCTAGAAGAGTCTAGAACTTCTTAGGATGAGGATAAATTAGATTTTTAGAAAATAAATAAAATTTTATTTATTTCAAGGGTTTGGGTTGAGGAGATATTTATTAAAACTTTTTTAATAAACATGAGGATTAATATTTAATCTTAATTAAATATTTTGAGTTGGGATTAGGGGTAGGAAATGATGGGATTAGCCTTTAATTAAAATTAAAGAAGGATTAGAAGATTTTGGAAGAGGTTAGTGGTCTCAAGAAGATTGGCCAAGTTTTGGGCAAAAAATAATTTTTTTATTTATTTTAGGATTTTTGGTCAATTTATTAATTAAATAATTAATAAATAAGGAAATAATGTTTAAATAAGATTTAAACATTTTTGGGAGGGATTCCTTAATTAAATATTTTTAATTAAGATAAAGGGATTTAATGGCATAAAAATTAATTAATTAATTAAATAAATAAATAATTAATAAATGATGTCATCAGGACTTTTTTAGAAATAAAAATACTTTATTTTCTAAATGTTTTTTAGGTGTCTACACCAGGTACTTCCAAGGATTCAACTCCAACCTCTTCAAAAGGTAAAGGTTAAGCACTAATGGCAAACACAAGTTCTTCGGAATGGATACTTGACTCTGGTGCCTCTTACCACATGGGTTCTTCAAAGGAAGAATTTTCTTCATTGAAGCAGTCAAAGGTACCACACATCTTCGTGGGAGATGATACTAAAATGGAAGTTGAAGGGAAAGGACATGTAGAAATGGAAAATAGGGAATTCAAAGATGTTCTCTACATTCCAAAACTAAGCTCCAATCTCCTATCAGTTTACCAAATCACTCACCTCAGAGCTAGTCATAAGGTTGAGTTCCTTCCAAATTCATTGATGGTGTGAAGTCTAAGAGATGATTCATTGGTAGCAGTTGGGAAAGTCAATGATGACAAGAGGTTATACTCCTTCTCCCACTTTATGCCTAAGAGTCCTTCCCAAGCCTTGTTTACTCACTCTACTTCACAAATCAACTTATGGCATGAGTGGTTTGGTCACCTTGACTTCCGCTCTCTTCAGCAACTTTGCTCTAAACATATGGTCAAAGGTCTACCTAATATCAACTTTTCTAAGGGAGAATGTTCATCTTGTTTAGTGGATATAAATCTCAAGGAGAAGTATGATAAGGGGAAGCCTTCTCGAGCTCCAGTTAGTCTTCAGCTAGTTCACATGGTATTAGCAGGACCCTTTGCAGTGACTTCAGTTAGCCAAGGCTACTACATACTCACATTTGTTGATGAATTTTTGAGATTAACTTGAGTCTTCTTCCTTCAACATAAGAATGAATTGGTTCATAAGCTTCAAGATTTCAAGTCTCATGTTGAACACAAGTCAGGGAAAGCCATCAAGGTACTAAGGGTGGACAATGAGAACAGATTTGTAGATAGAAGACTTAAAAACTTTTGTAGAATTGAGGGGATTGATCTTCAGAACTCACCAGCATTCAGTCCGCACAAGACACATGTTGCAGCTATGAGGATTAGGACTCTCAAGACCATGGAAAGTTACATGATAAAGGCCAAGTCTCTTGATCCTACACTTGAAGTTGAATCCATTAGCAATGCTACTCACATACTTAACAGGTCTCCTCATCCAACCTTAGATGGCAAGACTCCTTTTGAGGCATGGTGCGGTAGAAAACCAGTTATGAGTCACCTTAGAGTCTTCGGTTGTCCATCATGGGCAAACCTTTCTTCTAGGGGTTGCAAGGCACCAACACCTAGGCCTTGTACTTTCATTGGGTATGAAGACAATGCAAAGGCTTATAGACTGATGGATCCAGAGATTCATGAGATCTTTGTGGAGAAGGATGTACATTTTGAGGAAAGTTCACTGAGATTGTCCTCTACTCCTCTCTGAGCATCATACATAGTGGAAACTAATAGTGACACCAGCGATAGTGCTTCAATAGGTTTAGACACATGGGGTTTTATTGACAGTTGCAGTGAGAGGTCACATCAGTCCAGTCCACATGCTTATATTGCCATAGTGAAAGGTCCAACACAGCATGGTACATCTTGTCTTCCAGCTCTAGCTTTAGTTGACTTGGGAGACACACTTGAGGACTTACATCTTCTCATTGATGAAGTTGATCCTTCTACAGTTGTTGTGAGGGATCACTCTGACCCTCATGTCCATTCTCTACATGATCAATCTTTATAGGTTGGCATGATTATGGATCCTTATGAACAACAATTAGTGGAGGTCTCTTTATCAATAGAGGAGACAAATGGTTCAGTGGAACAAGTTCAATAGACATCCTTGACCGATTTGCATTCGTTCTTTTTAGCATAGTTGGAAGGGGTGAACTTCAGCATCAGTATAGGGATACTTGAGTAGGTTTCAGGGCCACCATACATCTTCACGAGTGTACCTTTGCCTTTGTTTCTTCCTAGCGGGAGGAACACCATTCTGCATTCTTGGACCAACTTCTTTATTGGAGCAACTTTCACTTGTTGGCATTCTTCTTTGGGGGGGGGGGAGCCTATTCTGTCTCTCTTCCTTCTTTCATTCTCTTATGTATATATTGGATGCATGTCATAATTGATTACTCCATCCATCGATGCATCCTTATTTATCTCTCTTTTTGGGGGAGGGTTTTTCCCATGAGGTTTTCCCTCTTTCTCCGCTTTACGAGAGATTTGCATTTTCATTATGTACATGGGTACCTAAAATGGCCTAGTAGTCGGGACCAATTATGCATCTTCATCCTAGTTTCATAAGCTTAAGGGCATTCCCCTGAGTTGCACTTAAGGGTGGGTGTTGATGTAAATAAGTATTTACTTATTACACTTAAGTTTACTTAGGTTAATGCATTAGTTTATTATTTTTATTTGTGAAAACATAGGAGTACGCAACTCTATTTAAGCACATCATGTTTACAACACTATTTTGCATGTCACACCCTTGTAGGCTTATCTTCACATCATCGCACATACTTTCATGCTTAATGGAGGATAACCCATATTTGGTAGACATGTGCTTGGTTGTATGACTTATCATGGTGTTGATTATGAGGCATTCTAGATGTATCTTAGTGGCATTTATATATAGGCACTCCTAGTGTACTCTCAATTGTGACATATTGAATACATTGTCATTCTAATCATACTCTCTCTCTTTCTGGTCTATTGTGTGCTTGTGTTTGAGTTCTTTGTTCTTGGGTGAATTTTTCCCTTAAGAAAATTCTTACAAAATTGAAATGCTTGGCTTGCTATAGGAAGATGAATTTCAGTAACACTACTAGTTTATGGTTGAATGTCTACCTCTTCTTGTCAAAGTTATGATAGTCTATATACGTAGATTTGAGTTTACTCTAAATTTTTTAATTGAGATGTAGAGAAGAAGATCCATTATTGAATCCCTTAAGTGTTAAATTCCTTAAGGAGTTTTCCAATGTTGATCCCTCTACATTAGAGTGATAGTATTGATGTTAAATCATAGATTTGACATATTTGAGCCAACTATTTTGTGTTCTTGAATTGTGTGAAGTGTGTGGAAGATAACTATGATGAGATGCTGGCACAAAATTCAAGGTAAACCATTTTGTGGTGAATTCAAGGAGGATTGAAGAAGAAATTTATAGAGGAACCAAATGGAAAAGTGGGTAGATTCATTGTATCCTACCTAATCCTACCTAACCCTAAAATGGACAATTGTGGTTAAGTGACAAAAGATCTTAAATCTTCATTTATAGGGAGAATTGGTTAGAAGAAAAGGTTGTCATGTACGAGAACCTAAGGAAGAAAAGGAGTCTAGGGTATTGCTTCATTCAATGGCTGAATAGAAGAGACTATAATTAGCATGCAAAGCAAGAAGGATTAAGAGTATGAATGCTTGAAGGTTGAACAAGATATCAAAGTTGAAGTGTATGAAGGCCAAGCATAATGGACGACTAAAGCAAAGATCTATAAATTGCAGGTGAGTTGTAATTTATTATTAGATCAACCCTTACTGTTACTTTCTAATTATTGTATTAGTCTAGGGTAAATCCTTTAGATTAAGTTTGACCTAACCATCATTTGTAAATTCTTTAACTAGGTGACATTCCAAGTGAATGATCTAAAGTCCTCTAATAAGGCTCACTCCTAATAGGGTAATTAAAATTCTCTAACCAGGTCACATTTAACAATGTGTATTGTAACCTTTAATAGGGTTGGGCTTTCACAGGATATCACTTCAGAAGAGTGAGAATTAGTAGCATGTCATTGGTGGTTTTCCCAAATTGGGTTTCTATGTAAAATCCTTGTGTCAAATGTGTTATTGAATCTATTATATGTCATGTTTACATTTGTGCAAAGTTTTTTTGACCTAGGACAATAACCTACAAAGTTTAAGAGTTGTATGACCTAATGGATGCATGCATAACAAAGTTTTGTGGATATGGGTCTAGTAAGCATTGAAAAGTTTTATTTGTACATCTAGACATTGGATAACTGATTCACCCCCCTCTTAGTTATTCTAAAGAATTCCAACATTATATATACAAAGAGATCTTTTTAAAAGTGCTTATTACATATTAGCACAACTAAAAAATTAATCTAACTGTATACATGTTCTAGAATCCAAATAATAAAACAATAAAACTCACTCAACTTGTGCTAAGTGACTTAGCTCAAGATCCTACACAAAAATAATGTAGACTAGGAAAAATGGGCAAAGTTTGCAAGAAATTTTATAAAAACATATCATAGCAGATATTTTAGAAAGAAACAAGCCATAACCATAATTAGTTGTTCCCAGCTAGTAGGATCAAATACACTTTTCTAGGGTGATAAAATTGCATATGTAGATGTATGTATGTATGTATATGTATATATATATATATATATATATATATATATATATATATATATATATATATATGTATGTATATATATGTATACATATACGTATACGTATACGTATACGTATATGTCGTATACGTATACATATACATATACATATACATATATATATATATATATGTATGTATGTATATTTGTATATGTACATATGTATTTATGTATACGCACATACATACATACATACATACATACATATACACACACACACACACACACACATACATACATGCACACATATCTATGTGTCTATGTATGTATGTATGTATAGAGAGATCTTGTGGATTGCGAAGATCAGTGGAGATCTAGGATTTTTTTGCCATGCCCTTGTGATCACTACATTTTGTTTGTGTGCCCTTGTGATCTCTGCACCTTGTTGTCATGCCCTTGTGATCTTTGTATATGTATGTATGTATACATATGTATATGTATATATATGTGTATATGTATGTATGTATGTATATAAATAGAGAGATCTTGGCAAAATAGAAAGATAATAAAACTCACTCAACAGGTAGCATGGCCAAAGATGCAATGATAACACCTATTGGTAAGTAGATTCCTCTTTTTCTCTCTCATTTTTCATGTGTTTATTTCACTTGAACTATATAAGGAGTGAGTTAGGATGTATATAGGTTAACCTTACATTAACTGTAAACTACAACACAAAGGTTACACCAGGGTATTACAATATTATAATTATAGAAAACTATCTAATTTGCTTGAGTGGGTGTATAATGGCAAAGAGCTATATTAGGTGAGTAAAGTTCAAGAGTGGTTATAGAAATAGATCTATATAAAAAAATTAGAAACCAAAACTAAATACTCATTAGAGTGAGTAGTTCAAGGGTCTTGATCCCATGGATACAGGTATGTAGGTAGCCTAATAGGCAGAGTATGCCTCTAGTGTGAAGAAACCTTGGACATATTTAGGTAGCACTTAACTATTTTAAGACATTATATGTTAACTCACGAGTTTCATTCCCTTAAATAAGTCTCTTGCCAAATCACCCAAGATGGCTAGAATATCTAACTGACCACCTCCTATATTACTCAATTTCTTGAGTTCATCTATGACATAATTCTAATTATCTATAAGAGGATTATATGTTTCTTTATTGTTGCCAATATCTATGTTCCTTCTAAATATGTACTCTTGCTTGTTTTTAACACATTGTTTGATAAAAATTTACCTTTCAACTATTGTTAGGGTTTAAGCTTTGGAATCAATGGTCCGCCTCACAATAGGTGTATAATAATCATGCTCTAGACCATGCTTAGGAATAATGTATTCAACCTAAGAATTATTTTTCCCACTATGAGGTGCATTTAATCTTGTTAACCCAGGGACGTATACTTGAAATGGTCGGCATAGTATGTGCACTAGGTCTCTTAATGAGTCATTATGCTTATGTTGCAGGAAAGTAAAAATGAAAGAAAAAGAACCTATACTATTGCTATAGGAAACTAACACACTTCACTGGAACAAATATTGGAAATTTAATGAAATGTTAACATCTATTCCAATTTAGTTCATCTACTGTAACTATTCTCATAGGTGTTGTAGGAACATTCACAAAGTATGACACTACAGGGAGGAACTTACAACTTCTACTTGCAATACTAGAAATGCTTGAAAATAAATCTATACTACTCTAATCTAATCCACCTCCCAAGTGGGCCCCCTTGAACAAAAGCCAAAAACTATTTCATTATGTTTCATAAATTAAATACATGAGAACAATACATAGAACTGTAAAAACAACTCATTGCAAAAGTTAACAATTCCTTGTCATAAACTTTCTCCTTCTAACTAAACTAACACACATGGTCCTATCCCTAGAAATAGAAGATCGACATTTATTCTGAAACAAAAAACTAAAAAACCTAGTTATCAATCCACAAGAGAGAAAGAAGGAAAATAATAGCTCATGGTAGGAATAAAAGATAATAGATTAAAGTGGGAATAATAAAGTCTGAACAACTGCTTTGACATAGCAATACATGTAGAGAATATAGCAAGTCATCATGGCTCCTCCATACTTGTAGCTGTGTCCTTCGGTACCGTTATGACTTTTCCACCATGGCTAGACTTCAACATCCTTCTCCTTGAATGCTGTTGGCTATCTTCAACATTCATCTTTGAATTCTTCCAATCATCTTCATCTTTATTACTAACAGGTTAGTTGTAATGTAGAGATATTTGCAAATAAGCATTATTAGATTAAATTCAAATATAAGAACACACATTCTGATAATTATATGAAATACTGCATCATATATATGATATTGGAAAAAGATGACATACTATCTACCCATATGTTAATCATTGGTTTAAGTAAAGTAGGTTGTGCCATTGCTGGAGGTATTAGATTTTGAGGTTTTTGTTGAAAAGGAACATTGGGTATTGGGTTATTAACAACTAGTGGATTTAAAGCAATGTTATCAAGGAAATTGGCCAAAATTTCAGCAAAAGGTTGAAGACCACTTGTATCTATAGGTTCTGATCTTGAAGATGATTATGTAGGAAAAATAGGGCTTGCATCTTCAAAAGGCAACTCAACTTCTTCTTCTTCAATTTCTTCATTCAAATTAACAAACTCTTGTGGAAGAAATCTGCCATATTCATCTCGTTGTCTTCCTCTTTGATGCATGCAATTAAATTCTTCACACTAATGAAGAAAGTTTTAAAACTAGAAATTTCTAAAAACTTGATCTAAGGACTATGACTCAAGAATGCTCCTAGCTTGACACCATCCCTGGCAACGATGCCAAAAATGGTCTGCCTCACAATAA